>CM021110.1:342491807-342517327 GCA_007115665.2 Sequoiadendron giganteum | reverse complement strand
AGTTTCCTGTAAATACTCTACTTTCCTACTTTCCTTAGGTTAGTTGGTTTGTTGTTGGTTGCTTGCTTCCGAGTAGTTTCTTCGCTATTTTCTTTCGCTGTCCCGCTTTGGTTTTGGTGATTTCTTTTATTTTATTATGTTTTTTTGCTACTTTTCTCAGGGCCCCTCTGCTTTTGGCTGGGAACATCTATGTGCACAACAACCATACTTATCTCCTGGTCTTGTTCTATGTATTTCTTTGTCAAACTCCAATCAAGTTTTCAGAGTGGATGGTGAGGGTTTTCTATTAGTATCAAGCAATCCAGATGTTTGATTCAAAGTGGATAAGTTGTTGGTTGGTTTGATTCTAAAGTATCCTTGAATCTTATATATCTCACATATTTTAAGGATCTGATGGTCACTATAGGTCCTTTGTGAAGTCTAGTTAAGTGAAAAATCTAAAATTTGGCTCCAGCGCCACTATGATTCTCAATCCTGAGCGTGAGCTTCATTGCTTGCAAGTTGAAATAAAAGAATTGAAAAGAGAAAAGAAAGAAAAATATTGAAAATCAAAAGAAGAGAAATTCAACTTTTCAGGGGTATATGAATAACTCTATCAGGGCTATAGACGCCCAACTAGCAGTAGAGCAATGTTCGGGAGAATCACAGCGACAACCTCGTCGAGGCTATGGATGCCTGAATAGCACCGAGGAAATGTCCCAGATGCTTTTGGAGTTAGAATAAAATACATAGCATAACTTAATGGAGCTTAGGTTCTTGCAACAACTGAAGGATGGGAATTAACTCAATTACACACACGTGGATTTTCAGCATACTGAAAGTTGGGTTAACTAGTGGTTTTGATCCTTTGGTTGAGCATGAAGATCAAAACCAAAGATTTTGGGTTCGTGATTCCAATTTTTCATCGAAATCCTCTAAATAATTTCCCCAGTGAGCCACAATTTGTTGTGCATTTTTAGTACACACGCCCCGCCATAGGCAGGGACCCCCACTTTTTGCTCCCGACAGGATGCTATTCTCCCATCTCGTTTTGTGTGCCCCTTTCTTGGAGCCTAGATCGGTCATGTGCCATCAAACGATCAAATTCCCTTGACTATATTCACCTACCTAAGTTGCACTAAGTCTTTTTCATTCATAATAGTGCCCCTTCGGGTTTCCCTTTGCACGTTGCCTTGGCGTCCTCCGAGCCTCATCCCTGCTCGCCTGGTTTTCTTTTTCCTTCATTTTTGACTTTGTGGATAGGTTTCCTATGGATTTGGGTTTTTTTTGTGGTGCCTAAGTGAACTGCCAAGGTTTCATTAACTTTCAAGAAGTTGCAAAATTTTCAAAACAACATTCTAGCCTCTGGGGCCCAGACTGTCCGTTGCCTTTTCTAAATAGCATTTCAGCCTCTCGAGCCTAGACCATCCAAACTCCCTCCAGTAAAGTGCTAATGGAAATTCACAATAAATATTATGATCTTTTGATGGCATGTGGATGGATATAACAAGGATTTTATAAGATTTTATTAACATTTTCCTTGATTTATGTATGAAAGCACTTATGATAGTTCATGTATGTAGGTTTCAAGAAGCCTACCATGGGTCCGTTCGGAGACCCATTGAGAAAGTTGAACAAGGAAAAGAACCTAGCTCTTGTCACCATTCATTCTATACCCACCTCTCCTCATGGCATCCATCAATAGAGCTTGCATTAAAAGAAGGCCTGTGCTAAGGAAGTCAATGAAAAAAATGCAAAGGGGTGGCCTTCAAGAAAGGATAGGGGAGCTGTCCTACTTTTCACCAGATGATGATGATCTTGAAGGGGTTCTCTACCCAAATGAGGGGCAGTAACTAAAGGATGGGAATTAATGCAATTACACACACATGGATTTTCAGCATAGTGAAGGTTGGGTTAACTAGTGATTTTGATCCTTTGGTTGAGCATGAAGATCAGAACCAGAGATTTTCGGTTCATAATTCCAATTTTTCATCGAAATGCTCTAGATCATTTACCCAGTGAATCGCCATTTTTTGTGCATTTTTTGCACACACGCTCTGCCATAGGCAGGGACCCCCACTTTTTGCTCTCGACGGGATGCTATTCTCCCATCTCATTTTACGTGCCCTTTTCTTGGAGCCTAGATCGGTCATGTGCCATCAAACGATCAAATTCACCTGACTATATTCACCTACCTAAGTTTCGCTAAGTCTTTTTCATTCGCAAAAGTTCCCCTATGGGTTTCCGTTTTCCTATTGCCCCGATGTCCTCTGGGCCTCATCCCTGCTCGCCCGGTTTGCTTTTTCTTTCATTTTTGACTTTGGGGATAAGTTTCCTATGGATTTGGGATGTTTTTGTGGTGCCTAAGTAAACTGCCAAGGTTTCATTAAGTTTCAAGAAGTTGCAAAAATTTCAAAACAACATTCCGGCCTCTGGGGCCCAGACTATCCGTCGCCCTTTCAAAATAGCATTTCAGCCTCTCGGGACCGGACCGTCCAAACTCCCTCCAGTAAACTGCTAATGGAAATTCACATTGAATATTATGATCTTTTGATGGCTCATGGATGGATATAACAAGGATTTTGTAAGATTTGATTAACTTTTTCCTTTATTTGTGTATGAAAGCACTTACGACAGTTAATGTATGTGGGTTTCAAGAAGCCTATCGCGGGTCCGTCAGGAGACCCATTGAGAAATTTGAACAAGGAAAATCATCAAGCTCTTTTCACCATTCATTTTATATGAACCTCTCCTCGTGGCATCCATCAATAGAGATCTCATTAGAAGAAGGCATGTGATAAGGAAGTCAATGAAAAAATGCAAGGAGGTGGCCTTGAACAAAGCACATGGGAGTTGTCCTACTTTTCACTAGATGATGATGATCTTTAAGGGGTTGTCTGACCAAATCAAGGGCAACCAATCTATTGATGCCAGTTGTTGACGGAACCATTTGATCCAATGAAGAATGTTGTAAGTCCACCAGGAAGAAGGCAACTTTCAGACAATTTCAGCTATAATAAAAGGGAAATCAACTACAAGACAAAACTGCTACAACACTTGGGCACTAAAAGACAAAATAGGGAAAAGACAAAAGATGTGTTTTAAATTGTTCAATATTGTGGGGTAGGTGAAGCCCTAATGTAATTGAATCTCAGCCACACAATGTAATTCAATCTTGTCCATTCATTCGGGCTTTGGAAAACTATAAATAGGAGTCTCCCCCTCATTTGTAAAGGGTTGGAGAGCTGGTGTAAAAAGCATTTGCAGCAATAGAAGACAACATTGCATGATTTTATGGATTTTCTCTTTGATTTTTCTCATCTTGCATGCATGGTTCTACTTCCTTTTTAATTTAGTTGTTAGTTTTTTGAATGGAAGTGGTGATGATGATTGTTGTTTCAGTATTTGATGAATTTCCAACCCATACTTTTGGCACTTGTTGATGACAAGTAGTTGTGCAAAGTTATCCTAAGCTTCCTTCCTTTATTGCTGCAACTTAGTTCAATTGCATGTTCATGATGTGTATGTGGAATCTAAAAATTAGTAGTCCTTAGAAGATTGCACTAGTTTTGTGTAACTGTAGGTTTCTCTTGGCCAAGAAAAACCTAGTGTAGGGAGTTTGTCTATTGTAGCAGCCTCCATGATCACTGTTCATTCATAGTTTCAGATCCAGGAACCTTCTTTCTTCCCTGCCCTTTTTTCCTTTGAATAAGTAACCTTAGGCAAGGTTCATTGCACATCATAAAGCTAAATCTGATGTTGAAATGGAGTTCTAGACTATTGTTTGAACCTGCAGCAAATGCTCATCAACTCTCCCATCTTAAGAACCCCATTTACAAATCCAACTTCCCTGCTTTGTGACTCATCTATAAGTCCACCTTGTGATTCCAGAAAATCACATAAATCAACTAAGATATTCCAAGCACTGTCAAGACCTGACATCTGAGAGACCTTGGGATAGTGGTTTGCAATTTGATTGTGGAAGATTGTATTTCAAGAGAGGTGATGGACCTTATGCATCACCTATGTTGTGAAGTGCATAAAAACACCATCAACAGTATCCTTGCATTTAATATAGTCACACACATCATTGAAATATGTATTTAAACACTTTTCATTTTTTTTTAGTTTGTGTAGTTCATGATATTGTTACATACAAGGAATAAAAACTCACTCTTGTTGATGGTGAAAATGACACAAACAACATATAAATAGAATATTTCTACTCTATTTCTCCTGAAAAAGAAAGACAACATATAGTAGCCTAACTCCCAAGGTCCTGATAGTTGGTTCTCAACTATTTGGTGTCACTCAATCGGTTCATGCAACTGTAATGTTCAAGGGGCCTGTGCTGGTAACAAAAGATTCAAGCAATGACTCATTTTATCAAAATCGTTCTCGTAGATAAAGGGGGTTTCAAACAAAATAAAAGATAGAACAAAGGGGTAAACTAGTAAGTATGAATCAAATTTATCTAGCATTCGGACATATACCTTCAACAATGAATGTTTTCTAACAAATCACAAAACCGAAGCATGACACAATTTACAACATAAACTATACCATTGCATGCATCTAAGGTGCTTAATTTAATACCACTATTCTCTTATCCCAACTATCTCCAAGATTTCAAAACACACATCCATTCATTACCAAGGTCATAGATCAATAGACTTTAATAACTTTAATTCAATGATAATCTAATAAGATAATCCTTAAATCTGATTCCTTCAAATGACTTTCATCACTCAAGAAACTTTTATGTTCAGCACAATCACTGCATACAGATAGATTATAACTTATCAGCCTTATCACATAAAACAATTTAATTCTACCACCATATTGCGAGAAAACTTGTAATTTTTTATTAACTGTAAAGTATCTAGTAGCAATGTATCTCAGTGATCACTACAAAATTCTATCTCCTAGCATTAGGTAAGCCAATTCTATTCTCAATTTGCCGACGTTTACAATATGATACTCACAGGGTATTTATAGATATACAAAAATTCGAACTCCACTTCTATTTTAGGTCATCCACCTTTTTAGGAACTAAAATTCTCTTGGAAACTTAGATCAATTTGATCTTGAGTTCTTACATTAGACATTCAGTTAAACTAGAGAATAGAAAATAGAAGAGAAAAAGAAGTCATGCACTCCAAAACTGTCAGTGCTGCATGCAACATGCAAAGAAGAAAAGTAATGCATGTAAGGGATTTATGCATGTGAAGCTGGGTCTACAATGAACTCATCATAGCTGGCAAAGACTTGTTGTAATGTATCTAATTTTGGCCCATCAATCCAGCTATCTTCAAATTTAATTCGATCCAATTCTGTTGCAACAAACTCCCTCATACCTTTTATCTTTATCAACTCTCTCCTAGTAGCTTTTATTTCTTCCTTCACATCCATTAGTCGATCTATCATCAAATCTCCTCCATCATCTCCTTTATGCATGAGTCCTCTGAATCTTTCATCCCATTTCTCTTTTATTTGACTTAAAGGCATGCCTTCTTTTGTTAATACATTTACATCTACAATGATAGCAATGACTACTTCTAGCTCCTCCAATTGCTCAATCAGATTATTAACAGCCTCTTGAACCTCATCCCTATGTTTACACAAGAAATTTGTTCTAAAATGGAGTATACAAGAGGTTTTCTCCACAAAATCCTTATTGTCCTCCTCAAGTATTGATTGTTCAAGAAGAGTAGTTAAAGGTAATGCACTAACCTTTTCTAATTTTTGACTATACTCTTTATACTCCTCTTCTTGTTTCTTCGATGCTTCAATGTATTGATGCATTTCTCTTATTAACCCTTTCGTGCCCTTGTAAGCTTCAAAACCCTCAACCAAAACTTTACCTACCTCCTGATTCAATTTGTCTACCCATCTGTCTACCATCTTCGCTTTACCTCTTACCTGCACTAAATCATCTACCTCCTCTTTGCTTAACAAAATAGGAGTCTCAATAGTTGTTACCTATTGTGACCTCAGAGAGGAGACACTTTTCAAGAATGAATTTAATTGATCCAACTAGGCCTTAAGCTCATCCTTCTTTTGTTTATCCTTTATCATTCTTGACTTGGTTTTTGAAGCCACCACATCAATTAGGTTCATCTGTTGATTCCTAGTGGGCTTCCCAAGTTGATACTGCTCAACTGATAATCTGTTAACTGCATTTCCCCTACCTCCTTTTCTATCATTGGCATGGCACATTGAACAACAATCTCTCCTTTATCTATGAGTCAGGTAGAATGTAGAATCTTGGCCTTCTTTTTAGGCCTCTCTTGCTCAATTCCTTTCATCATATCCTCACAATTAAGAGGTTGTGAAGGTGTTACTTCCCTCTTCTATAAATCCAATTTTAACCAAGTGGGAGCACTTGGAGCAATGGTCATCATAGAGGAAGAGGGAGTAATGGTAGAAGGTGGCTACATATTTACCTGAGTTTGAGAATCACCCCTTGCTTTCTCTTTCTGTTCTTGCACTATATGCATCTGCACAAGCCTTTTAGCCTCTTCCCTATCTTTATTTTATTTCCTTTTCTTATCTTCCTCTTCTTTCCTCAACCAATCTCTCTCCACTTTTTCTTTTTCCAACCTTTCTTTTTCTAATTTTTCCTTCTCTAGAGTTTCTTTTTCTAGTTTCTCTTTTTATAAAGCCTCTAATCTTTCCACCTCTAAAGCCTTAATTTTTTGTTCCTTTGCTTCTTCTTCTTTTTGCTTCTTAACTAGCTCTTCGACATCCTTTTCCTTTCTTAAAATTTCTGCTTCTTCCTCCTTTTGGCGAGCTTCCTCAACAAGTCTTAACTTGGCAACCAATATTTCCTTTCCCCTCCAATTCCTTGCCTTCTCTTCCTCAAGATCATGAATCTTTTGTATTAGTTCCAACTTGTCATTCTCTTCTTTAACCTTGAGTTCATGTTCTTTCTGCCTTTTTTGTCTCTCTATTTAATTAGTTGTTGCCTTGGCTTCAATTTGTTTGGCCTTCAATTGTTGCTGGTGCAGTATAGCATCAGCTTGTACCTTGGCATCCATTTCCTTTTGTTTCTCTAAGGCTACAACTCTTGCATCAGAATCTCTTTTCGCATCTTCAAACAACTTCCATTGATCTTCTTGTGTCAAAATCTGTTCAATATCCTCCTCTAGAGGCACATTCTCTTGCATATCTTTTTCTGACATAGTCTCATCTGAATTTGTCCCAACCTCCAGAATTTCCTTCTCCACTTCTTTTCCCTTGGCAGTTTCAGCCATGCTATGAAGAGCTCCTTCTTTAACTTCTCCTCTCTGCTATTTTGTAAGTGGGATTTGTGTGGAAGACTCACCTAATGTAGGTGTTGAAACTTCAGATCCTATTGGAACATCCCCTTCTTGTGTTTCCTCTTCATCCCCTACTGCTTCAAGTTCTATCTCTTCGATGTTTGGAGGAAGGAACTCCAAAGGCTCTTTGGGAGGTGTCTTCCTTTTAATCCTTTTATATCCCTTACCCTTTTTAAGGGTTGGTCCTTGAGGAGCTTGAGTTCTTAGAACTAACCATTGCACACTCCTATCCAATACTATCCTTCCAATCTTCTTAATATCAATAGTTTCTTCAGCATCCCAATCAATTGGATCCAGGCTCTTGGTGCCAATGTTCAAAGTTTCATAGGATGGATCCAATACAATTCCATCATCCACCAATGTGTCAAGAATATTTTCTTTAACACCAAGCTCTGACATGAGTGAGACAAATAACCTTTCATAATTCTTCTTTCTTAGATCATACTCATCTTGTTAGTCACTCCAGAAGTCTTCTAACAAATTGAAACGTTTGATAAACACCGAAGGAAACAAGGCATACATCTTACCCTTTGGATCAAAATACTTACGAGTTGTGTATAAACCCAACTTCAATTGTATCAACTCATTACAAACCACCTTTGCTCCTACCAAGTGCTGACAACTATACTCACCCAACTTCATGGGGAACTTGTGACATCCTATTTTATGCTTTATTCCAAACCGAGCATTAACTCCAAGAGCCTGATATACAAACTCCATCAACACTATCCTATTATTGCAACACCTTGGAAGCAAATTTGGATGGCCTTCAAAACTAGCCAACCTGAAATATGTGAATTTGGGGTATTGAATGTACCAACATCCGCATTCAACAATGAATGCCATGGCTTCTTGACTCAATCGGTACCCTGCATCTCCATTCAATTGGTTGATGACCACATATATAAATGCATCATTGACTCTTCTGAAATGAGTCTCAAAAACCTAAAGAGACAACTATTCATAATGCTCACACACTTTCTTTTGTCCATCCAAGACTCCCATTATGCCCACTCTGTTCAAACCTGAGAAAATACCCAATCTTGTTGTTGCATATACAATGTAGGAAGTCATAAAGAAGCACTTGGTTTCTCCGATCCTTGTTAACTGATCATGTATGGCATCAAAGACAATCATTGACCAATCAAACTATTGTTCACCGTTCAAGATGGTCTGAATAAAAGGTAACATCCACTCCTTGAAGTGAAATACATCCCTCTTCCCAAATACCCTAGACAACATCAAGATTAAGTCTGACAATTCTTTGCAAAATTTTGCTCTCTTTGGTTGATCATGAAGTTTGAGCAGAGACTTCTTCTTTGTTATCAACCATTTTTTATTCAAATGCGTTTTATTGGATGTTTTATACTCGCTATACTTCTTTAAGGCTTCTGCCTCAGTTAGCTGCACCAAGTTATTGGGATCCAGAACACTAAATATATTTTGAAACATCTGAGGAGCGAGATCAATGATCACATTATTTTGTGAATCCATGCATAGTCTTGTAGTAGGATTGTAGGCACTGGTTGCTATCAAGATCAATTCCGGGAACTGGACTGACAAAGGAAATACAGTGATATGGGCCAAGCCAAAATCAGCAATTCTTTGTGTCCTTCCTATTATATTTTCCCGTTCCGCAAAGGTTTCTTCATATAGCTCTTCAAAATTGTATTGACCCAAATTGGTATCAATGATATTTGACCAATCTGATTCTACTTTGCTCACTTTCACAACAGGACTCCTGTGATTATACCTCAAGGTATAAGGCAATTGTTCTAGCTTCAACTTCTTTGGTTTAGGTGTTGCCTTTGATGTTTCTGCAAGTTGGTTCCTTCGAGCAACTTCCCCTGATGTTCCTAACATCCTTCAACTTTCCTACAAAAAAAACCTCTAATTAGATCTTTAAATATCATCAAAAAACATGTTTTAAAAACCATACCTTTCATATATGCACCAAAGGCGGAACCAGGTAGAAACATAGTCTAAAACAGTCTCTTTTAACATATTGTCGAGATCGGAGTCAAAACCGATATAGATATTTTACTAACAATGAACGGGCTCGGAGTCGGAACCAAGAAGGTGATCGAAACCGGGATCGGAATGAAAAACAGATTTGGATTTTTATTTTTTCTTATATTTTTATATTCTATTTCCATTCCGCCTTTGCTTCCGTCTAGGTTATCGTTATTTTGAAAGAAGACTTCTCATTATACGCGGCACCGGAGATGAGATGGAAATAGAATCGATACCTTTTGCAAAACAAAGTTTTCAAATTCAAGATCGATTTCGATCCCGTCTCCACCTAGGTTGACCATGACATCATCAAAGATTTTATCGATTTAACACACAACTCCATGATTAAAACCAAGGTCGTATTTAAATGAAAAGAGGCTTTAATAAGACTATACTCATATGACCATGGGGAACGACTATATTTTAGGGCATCATATTTTAATCATTTAAATGTGATCACAAAAACATACGAAACCCTAATCCAACAACACGATAAAACTAGGGCACGGATTTTAACCCTTGCCATTTTTACTAGATTGAATGCGCAACAAAACCCTAAGTAAAAATGAGATTTCACTAACACTAACTCACTGTAAAACATGAATATAATCTACCTCATTGTAAATCCCTAATTTTAACTAACGCCACTTAAATATAATCCTACTGCAAATTAAAATAGCCCGACGCGATCACGACTAAAACGTGAAAGCGATCGTGCCCTAAAACACAAAGAACTAAAAACAAAAATCAAAAGAAATGAAGAACATAACCAAACAAACAAAATAAAGCAAGAACCTACTCAAACAAACATACCAAGAATCACAAATTCTTTTAAAATGAAATGTTTCAAAGTACGAGCAGATATAACAAACGCAACATTAAATAAACAAAAAAAACAACGATGATAAGAAGACCCTACCTCGAACACAAAATAACCCAGCTAACCTTCTGAACTAATTTGCAAGCAATAACCTTCTCCTCCTTAAATCAATTCGCTCAAATGAACTCCGCCGCTACTCTTTCATGCTCTTTAATCTCTTAACAATGATAATAATGATTCATTTAATCCTTAACAAAGGTAAAAATGAGGATTTCTACCTACATGAGCAGCTATCATTAATGCATCAAACGCAGTTAAGGCAGAGTCAGAATTGAAAGAGAACCAACACTTCACTACAGTGCGACTTCAGTCAACAATTTAACGACCCAAAAGTGGTGGGGGTGGAACTGAAAGAGAAACTGACTCGAAACTTTAAGAAATTTCCAAACTTAATTCCCATTCCAGGTCTGAGTCCACCAATAAAACATACAACGAAACCAAACAGAAAAAGTAAAATAAAAGACTGACATAATAAAACTAAACACAAGGACTCAAGCTAAAACCAAAAGCTGAAATAGCGGAGGTGGGGACGAAATCGATTATGATTTTGCAATTTTCAATAAAGAATAACTTAACACCCACTCCGACTCCGGGTCCGCTGAAGACAAAAAAAATGGTTAAAAGAAAGACCGTCAGAATGGGAACCAAAACAAGTTTCAAAAGAACTTTCAGAACCCGATTCAGTTCTGGTTCCGCTTCCGACAGACTAAACCAAAATAAACAAAGTGTTGGAAGCAAATGACTCCAAACTTTATTTGAAAAACAACTAAGGATAAAGAACAACAAGGGGGACCCATTTTGACCAAGGCAAAAGATGGGGTGGTTATGCAAGGCATAACAACTCCCACCTTACACTCATTGCTAAGGTGTTAGATTAGCTATATAGAGATAGTAAGGTATTTAGTTACTCTCATCCTAGTGACAACCTTGGGGTTGAATCAACAGCTTGGGTTAACTATCAATTTCATTTGCTTGTTTTAAAATCCAACCTCTAGAAATACCATCCTAATTTTAATTTGAGCTCAAAGTGTACGAGAGAAAATAGAATCTCATAGAGTTAACCCAAATTCCTCCATAGTTATGTAGATGAATTGATTTCTCTCAGTTGTTAACAACACTAGCCTTGTGAGTGGGTTTTGGTTCTAGGAAATGGAGTAGTGATTTTGAGACCTAACACCTCTAATGAACTAGATAATTTATGGTGGCCCTACTTTATTTTCTTATCCCAAGGGATAAATGATGGGTGATGTTGCAGCATCAATCTCCCAAGTGCAAAAATTGAACTTGTGCTATTTTTTTTTCTAAAACATATTCCCTCAAGTATTCTACTACCGACTCATTCACTATTTTTTATTGTTACACTATTGGTGGTTGATAACATATGGTAGGAGTGATTTTTCTTTCTATTAATTATAATGATTCCTACCATGAGGAACTAAAAATATATCATCTATATCATTGGAAATATTATTATGAAACCCATGTAACCCAACCACTTCATTAAAAAATAATTCTATCAAACAATGTGGATTAAACTCCAAATAAATGGTTAAAAAGTATGTATACTTATTTAGCGTATCCACACCAACATAAATACAATAGTTACAATACATCTTGGGTATTCTCATGATGGATTCCACAAAAACAATTTCCAAATATTGTTGGGTAATAATAAAATTCTAAAAAAAACTTGGAGGGAAGACATGTTCTCCTTCATGTTGGTGGTTGTGAGTGTGCTCATTAAAATGCTTGATAAAATCCTCCTTGAAGAACTTCCATGAGAATATCTCCATTCTTCCTAAGAAAAATATAAGAGCTAAGGGGTCTCATCATGGGTGTATCATTCAACCTTCAAAATATTATATTTCATCTTCAACTCAAGTAATAGGAAGATAAATTCCTTATACAAAATTAGACATTCTATTAAGCGCTTGTTCTTTTCATCCTTCACATTTCTATCCAAGATGTTAGTAGAAACTATATTATATGTATATAAAACCTTAATAGAAATATTCCTATAAGTAGTACTATTATGAAAAATAATTTAGGAAACAAAAGTAAGTAAAATACTCTTATTCCAAACTAAATCATACCTCAAATAGAGCATGCAAGGAAATTCAAAAGAAGGAAACAAAAAAAGAAAATGAAAAAAGTTACCATAAATCTCCACTGCAAGTTTGATTTTCTCGAATGGTGATTGAAACTTGGATTCTCTTGTGCAAAAAAGATACTTAGTTTGGTATCATATAGTTAGAATAAGTGGAATGTATGAAATGCATAGGATGATGACTCAATTTATAAATTTTTGGGAAAGACAATGGATGATTGAGATGTGATAAAAAGATCAATGGTTGAGGATGAATAAGAATAATTTCCTATGATTGAGGAGTTAATTGAGGGTCATGGTGGAGGTTTTTTAAATGTTAAGTACTAGGATGCACTTACCAAAAATATCTAGCTTTTGCAATCATCATGAATATGAGCGAAAATTGCATTTAGGGCCCAATTTATTCTTGGAATTTGGTGGAGATAATATATTCATAATTAGATAATAAAATTATTTAATTATTTTAGCAATGTGAGGTGGAAAATAGGGCTAATTAAATAGTTAAATTATATAATTATGTATGAGATGGAAAAAAGGTTAATTAAATAAAAAAAGTTATTTGATTAAATGGGATACATTAGGTGAGGTGAATTAAATACATAAAATGTAATTATTTTGTTAATTGGGACAAGATTTACTAGGAAAATATTAGGTGTCTTCACTCCCAATCATCAAATGTGACACTAATAGAGTAAGGAAGTGGCAACATGAAGAAGACATCAACAACTATATTATTTTTCTCTTTCCTATATTCTATATCAAAACCATAAACTTGGATTTTTCTTACCCATTTCTACTACTCATTTTTTAAAATATGTTGATACAAGAATGACTTCAATATATTGTAATCTACCTCCACCACATATATAAAATAAATGAGATATTTTATTTATTTTTAAACATGAATAATGGCAAACACTTCTTATCATAGATAAAGTATACTATTTTTGAATTTTTGAGCTTTGTGCTCTTAATTTTCATGAAGTTCCTCTTTTGTATTAAAATGGCCCAAATATTTTCACCTAAAATACCACATTATACCACACATGAATACAAGAATTTTAAAAATATAAAATATGAGACACAAGTTGATTATCTTTGTAGTATTTTCAAAAAATCCTTGTGTTTTATCTATCCATGCATGAGCTCCTTAATTTTTCATGTTGGTTAAGGGCGATGGTTCATGTGAAAATCCTTGAAATTACCTTCTTTTAAGGCTATATAAATTAAAGAATATTCTCCATAGAGTTGATGTGGTAAGGTATGTCCAAACTGTAAAATATTGAATCCTCTTTTGATCCACATGTATGCCTTGAGAAACAATGATATGACCATAGTAGAAGATATTTTTGACCCCAAACTCATACTAAAATTATTTTACAAATAGATGATGTTTCTCTAGAATTAAAAGGATCAAATTTAGGTTCTTCATATGATCCTTTCATTATTTTCTACATATCAAAATTTCATCAAAATATTTCAAATCAAGTTGTCTCATTTAAAAATTGGATACCTAATTCACCTTGATTTGGAAATTATTTTTTGTGTTAATAATATTGAATGGTATGAAAAACAACTTAATGTGTCTAACAAGGAATTTTAAATTTTCACATATTCCCTTCCAATGAAAATTCTATGGTGGCCCACTCTTCAATAACTCTATGGCTGGTTGGAATCATTTATCAATCGATGATCCAAAATATACGAAATTATGCATGTCCTCCATTAGCGAACATATTAATACCCATGAAAGTTGTCACTTGTAAGAATTAGAGGTAATTGTAAGAACCATAACTTTCCCTTCAATTTTAAAATTTATCTCCCTATTTTTATGAACCTGTGGAGACTCTCCAATGGAATGCACTCGATATACACCCATCTTATGAAATAATTTATTTCTCAATATAAATTCATAGAAATATATAGATTTTTGGTCTTCCTTTTTTGATGCTTCTAATAAATCAACACCTTCATCTTGATGACACAAAATATTTTCTCATTTTATTTCTCATAAATATCTAGCAATTCATCAATCATTAGATGATTCATGGGTGTAGATGAAAAAGGGATAACTCTCTCACTTGTGAAAACAATACATGATGTTTTTGCCTTGAATTCACGGAGATATATTTTTTTTGGTCTACATTATCAAAAGTAAAAATGATACATTTTCTTGCATTAGATAATTCCATGATCTGTTTCTCCTCACTCTCCTATATCTCAAATTTTTCATTTTTGTTTGGTTGCTTCTCCATGGTTTCTTCTTTTCAATATCGATAAGGTGCATAAAAAAGCATAATATTACAATTTTCATCCTCCAAGATTGGTTTAAGATGAAAATGATTGTTGAGACTTAAGTCCATAACCTCAAAACATATTGCATTATGCTTTCTATTCAACTACCATTCAATTACACCTATACTAGAAAATGCATATTTATTCTCTTGAATTGGATAAGGCCTCAAATAAGATAAAATAAAAATGGCCTAATAAAAATCAATGAGGCAATCCATTGCCAGAATATTTTATTTCTCATTATATACTCATCACAAATATTAGGAAAAAATATAGATTCTTTATTATCATCGATGACAAATAGTATGATATCAAATTCTTTCATCCTAATTCACCTAGTCAATTTGATCCTAATTCACCTAGTTAAATACACCTTATCATCAATCGTTACACACAACAAACAAAAAGGGGCCCCAAACTTAACCAAATTGTTTGGATCTCCTTTGAGGACAAGAACCAAACAACATCTCATGGTTAATTTTGTGTCCTTCAATTTTTAAGGTTGAAGGATTGATTTAGTCTAGGGATTTTAGCCTAGATCTCACTTTTCCCACTTACATTTTGGTGAACCTAACATACCTTAAATTTATAAATATTTTGATTAATCATATATTATCATATATAATTTACTTGATTAGGTTATTATATTATTTGAATATCTTATTTACATTTGTAAATATAGTATGTTACTTATAAAATAAACCATTTAAGATCTTTGTTATTTAAAAATCATAAACCTAAATTACCTTCTATTTTTCTAAGATATCGTCAACATATCCATCTTATCATCATCTTCTAATAAAGATACATTCTCTTATTTTCTTACACTATTGATAAATGTTTATTTTTGTAACTTTGGTAGCCCTCCTTCGAGTGATGATAAGGCTAATACTTTTCCCTCTCCCAAGATTTGTCATACTCGTGAGGATATTTATGTGTAAGATGATACAATAATTGATACCTTTCTTAATATCACTTTACCCACCCTTCATTCAATTTCTCATCCTCTTGGAAATATGGCATGCATAGATGAAGATTTCAAGCTCACATCAAATCCCCCAAGGATAGATGTTAATCAAATTTTGGTTAATACAATTTACAATTTTGATTCCCACAAAGAATATATAAAACCTATAACATCATCATTACATAATATTGTGCCTTCTTTTAACAAATATCTCAATAACAATGGGGATTCTTTAGCTTTCAACCTTCATGAACTAGTTGAATCTAATATTGATCCTTCCCATCTTGATAACTCAACACTCATCAAGGATCTACATTCTTAAAAAATAATTGATCCTTCTTCTCATGACAATTTCGTTGTTTCTTCTTTAAAAAGTGATCATATTTCTCATTTGGATAAGATTAGTAATGTGGCCTCTCCTCCTTAGTTTTAATTGGAGACACATTATGAGCTTGGATTCAAAATTATTTCTAAACATGGATAAAATATAAATGAACAAGGAGTTAAGGTTCTTGTGAATCTTACACCACACTTTTATAAAGAGGGTTTAGGTTACCAACCTTCTCTTTTGTCTACATTCATTCCTCCCTTGTTTGATATATATATTTTTTCCTCTTGTGAGAAATCAAACCTTTCTTCACAAGAGAAATGATTAATTCTTTTGCATCATCATATTTTTAACGAAGAGCATATTTTGTTCAGGCTTCTCAAAGCCCACTTGATTAAAATTCCTCCTCCAACATGTAAGAAATTTCATAAAGATGATCAAAAAAATCCACTTTTATTTTCATATCATCAAATGCTTGGTCATTCCACTAGTGAATGTCAAGCCTTGGGAAATAAAATAAAACTTCTTGACTCTGGTTCCATTAATCTTCCACTTTCTGAAAAGTGAAATTTGGTTTCACCTTTTTCCTATTCCTTCTAAATGATAAACTTTCTTCTATTGTGTTGCCCCTCACTATGTGGCATATGTAGCTCTATGTGTCTTATCATTTCCATTCATGATGCTACAAATATTACATGCAAACATACTTTTTCTATGGTAGCAACATAATATTCTCTAACATTGAAATCCTCATCTATACACTAGTGGGAAAGGATAACAAGGTTTGGAGGTGTTCATTCTTCTTGAGGATACCCTCTTTTCTTTCTTCTCCCTTATTTTCGTTAAAATATCAACATAGTAAATATTATGACATTTTAATAGGGCACATATAACCTATCCATCTATTCATCCATACATGCACTCTTCTCCATTCACACTTCTTGAGCTTTGTTTTAATGATGTGCACCCTTTGTGGTGATATTTTTAATAGCACCCCATAAGGTGTGGTTATTGATTCATCTCTTGTAATTTTATTCATTTGTATGCTCCTTGATATGTGGTTATCTATTCATCCCTTAAAATTTTATTTATTTGTATTCTCATTGAGGCATTAATAACATAGTCACCTAGCATAGCACAACTTTCTAGTCTATGAATTCGTGTACTCTAGAAGAAACCTAGCATAAAACAACTTGCTAGTCTATGGTCTTTATAAGGTATAATTTGTCACATCCATGGAACCTAGCATAACAAAACTTTCTAGTATGTGGGCTTCATAGAACATGACTTATCAAACTGATGGTTACCTAGCATAATGCAACTTTATAGAATGTCATCCATGAGCATATTTTAATCTATATGACCCTTGGAAATAGAGAAAACTAGTGCTTGTGTCATGTACCCTTCTTCATCTATATTGATTGCTCCCCATCTATTGGTATGCATTATTATTTTGAAGTAATTGATCAAATAAGTATATTATTCTTCCCTCTTTAGAATTACTCTATATGTTTGTTGTATTCAAGGGATGATGCTTGCTATCAAGACAACATTTCATACCGATGTCTCATTACCTTGTTGACTCTGAATTTTTTCTTTAGATAGTGTGTACTAATATTGTTGGTGTATTATTTGTCCTCCTCATTTATAATTTGTGTTTGTTCTATTATTTATGTATAGTTTGTGTATGTTTTTTGTACGCTTTGTGTATCCTTTATGTATGCTTTATGTGCACTCTATTGTTTTCTTAGTGTATGATTCATGTATGCTTGATTTTTTCCTTATCTTGTGTGTTATATATTTGTATTTAAGGTGTATTTCTGCAATATGTATTGTATGTGTGACCTTTTTATCTTGACATTATAGGTTGATAAGATCCTAAGTTTGGGGGCTGTCACATCTCCTAGCTTGGAGTTATCTTGTCTTTTGAATAATTTGATAACAATATGTATACTCTCCATGCAAATAAATTCAAACCCTCACTAAAGTGGGGGCTAAATGAAGTATGGTAAATTGCCACCCCTGATAATTCAACACTAGGTTTGGTACCCTCTTTAGTGTATGTTCCTAATTATTCTTATGATATATCCATTTTTCTATAATTTCAAAAATCTTAATTGAATATTATTAATTGGACTTTCAAAGAGAAAAAATTACTTGGACCCGAGCACCCAGTGCCCCTGTCCTATCTATTTGTGCTTGATACTTCAAATTTGATTATCAGCCTTAATGTGTTTAAGAATTCAAATTCATTTGTTGACCTATCTTAATGAAATTTTAAATATGTATAGACTCATATATATTGTAGACACCTAAAAATGTCTCGATGGATCACATTGGCTAACTAACATCATTTCATCCTAAAACCCATCCTCTTTTCACTTAATTGATTAAATTATCTTAGCTATTTAACTAATTGCATCATTTTCATCTATTAATCTAATCGATTTAATTAGGTTAATTCACCCCCTTTTATGCTAAAATTTTGTTCTATTAAATTAAACACATCAAGTTATTTAATTTGAAATCCCTAAGTCCTCTTATTTAATTAAATAACCATAAGATATTTAATTAAATATCATGTGTCACCTTCCCCTTTTCATTAAATCGTTTTATTTAATGAATATTGTCTAAATCTCCTAATTTGCATAATTGAAACTTTATTTAATTATCGAATTACTAATAAATCTAATCCTCCCACTTGCAAGGGAATATTCCTCCTTTGCACATTCCTCCAAAAGAGAATATTCCTATGGAATATTCCTTCCCCTTTTGCACATTAAAACTTTGTTTTAATTTGCTAAATATCTATTTTCCTCACCCATGAGGATATTGTAAGTAATATTATTCCTTTTTAACAAACTCACAAGACTTCAGGTGAAAGCTAACTTACAAGACTTCATGTGCAAGTTAACTCAAAAAACCTCTTGTGGAAGTTAACTTGTGACCTCTTGTACAAGTCAAAAGTGTGTTTGTTTGAAGGAATATTAACCTTTGATTAAAATCTCATCTTTCATTCTCATCTATTGATGATAATCCATGATCCATGCCTCCAAATTCTTCCATCCTTGACCATTGATTATCCTTTTCAATCTTAACCCTCCATTTCGCATTTACTCTCCTATAAATGGGTCACTATTTGGAGACAAATGGATTCATCTTTTAACAACAAACTTATGATGTTAAAATCATTTTCACTTGCACTCACATTTAACATCATTTTAGATTTATTTTAGCTATATTTTCTTGCATATTAGCTTAGCTTCCATTAATGGCTTCCATGATAACAAAGATGCATACATTTAGCTTATTGTTAATTAAGATTTTAATCTTTTGAAGCTTAAAATTCATTTAGATTAGCTTTGCATATACCCATATCAATCATCTTAACATACATCATGTTAAAATAGCTTGCATCATATTAATTTAGCTTTAAATCATGTTTTCATACACATCTATCAATGGCTTCATCAGTTTTCTTTAATAAAATTGATTGAAACAAACTCATTATCCAAGGGATTCAGAAAGGGTCACCATTCCACATCAATGTGACACCACTCCCCCAATAAAATAAGTTTCAATGTCTTAGATTAGAGGTTTTTCAAGCTTTCATGATTTAAAATGTTAGTTTTAATGGCTTCTTTGTCTTTGTTTATAGTTAATGATCTTATTGGGATTGATGTTGAGTGGATTAAATATGCTTTGATTTTTTATGGATTGGGTGTAGTTAATCTATACTATGTCATTGGTCACATATTGGCATTAGAAGGAGGGAAAACTTTAATGTTTTGTGAGTTTTTTGAGAAATTACGGGTTTAATCTCTTAAATGCATTATTTTCCTTATTTTTTAATGAATTATATATGACTAATCTTGCAAAAAGGTTGTTTGGTTTTGAAAATATCATGTTTAGCTTTCCAAAACATTTTACGATTTCAAAATTGATCAAGATTTGAGGAAGTTGTTGTTATATCAAGTTGTTGCCCATCATTAATTTTGTTGTGGTTTTTTTAAAATTTTGGGTTTAATCTCTTAAATGCATGATTTTCCTTATTTTTTAATGAATTATATATGACTAATCTTGCAGAAAGGTTGTTGTTTTTTGAAGATATCATGTTTAGCTTTCCAAAACATTTTACAATTTCAAAATTGATCAAGATTTGAGAAAGCTATCATTATCTCAAGTTGTCGTTATAATCTAATTTTCTAAAAAAAATTATCAAACACTTGAAGGGATAAAATGAATTAACTCTCAAATTTAGATAAAATTGAACCAAAAAAGCTCACATTTGCTTTAAATTTTGACACGTTCTTTAAATTTTTTATTTCATCTGATTTTTAACATGTCTCTAATTTCTTGTTTTGGTTTTTAGACTAACTAGGTTTTGCAGGTTTGGACAAAATAACCTGAAGAAAAGAAGCATACTATTATCATTTAAAATATAATTGTAACAAGTGTTTCGACACTTTTGAGGCAATTATAACCCATTTTTCATGATTTTTTTATTTCACGCTTTAGGACCACACTAACTTTCAATTGGGTTTTAAAATGAACGCTCATATCAGTTAAAATTGAACCCTCGCATCATTTTTACTTGTTGGGTTAAAATTGAACAAGGAAAACTCACATTAGTTTGGTGCTTAAAATGAACTCATCTTTGCTTTGAGGATTAAAATTAAAAAGTTTTTTCTATGACTTATGGTTTGCATTTTTGTCATTGAATGCATATGCTCTTCTCTCATGCCACTCAATGATCTTGGGAATCAAAAGCATCTCTTTGACATTTTGTATAATCACCCACATATTTCAATTTGGATTAAAATGAACCCCATGCTAGTGTGAGGAAAAGGCGTTGTGAATGCTCTCTCCTTACATCATCTAACTCAGGAGATCGAACAAAAAATGTACTTCCTTTATTTTGTTTATCTTTAGAGGGAATGCCTCCCCACTTTGAAAGGAGGGAATGACCCAAGCAGAAACAAGCTAAATTCAAGCTCTTTCAAATGACTATATAAAAAATGTGTTTTTTATGAAAGTCATAAGCAATAGGTGTAGATGTGTGATACTGACAAGTTACACCCTTAGTGTCTGTGTGACGTGCATCAAAATCCTTTCTTAGGAAGGGACTGGGAGGCCTCTTGATTGAAATAATCTTGAGCTAATATTGCCAGGTGTATGGCCACCTTGAACAAAATCCCTTATTACAAACCAATTGTTTACAAGCCAAAAAAACCTTTATGTTTTCTAGTGTAGGAACAGTCATTCTGAAGCTGCCCCACATTTTACTATTCATTGTTGAAACATGAAAATCCTTAAGATCTCCGAATCTTTAGGATTTGAGATTTTGTGGCCCCGAGAAGTGTGTGTCATGGAGGGGAGCCAATCTTTCCAAATCTCTAGTCATTCACATTGCCTTAGTGTTTGGAAAAATCCAAGTGGGGATTCAGCAAGTAGTATCTTATGAACCTAGAATGGTAAATGCTTGTTAGTCAATTTAATACTTTGCTTGGTTCCTAAACATTACAAACAAACATCAACAAAGTATTTTCAAAATTGTAAACCCTTTGGTCTAAGTATGGATACCCCTTGACAAAACCTTGATATTAATGTTGGTCCTAAGAATTTATTCTTAGAGACTTCTAAATATTTTGGTTTACATCTTAATCCATACTTCCCAAAGTTAACACAAGGTAACTATGGCTTCAACCTCGTGATTTCCACAAAATGGACCTTGTGAAATTTATGATGTTTTTGACATAGACATTTAGTTTGAAATTAATCAAGACAAGTATTTGTGGTAAAAGAAACTCATTTAAGCAAGATAAATTGACATATTGAACCCCACATGACCATTTGGCATATGATCGCTCTGATGGAACAACCAAACCTTATGCCCACTATCATACAAGGAAAATTTTGAAAAACATTGAGTCCAAATTCTATTGTCAAAATTATTGGATCCTATTTCCAAAATCATTTGAGTCCTATTTTACCAAAATCATTGAGTTCTTGGATTATTATCATTTTAGAGGTATAACATTTTTCTCACTACCTTGGTCTTGGAAAACAAAGGTTCATTCTAGGTCAAAATCGGGTCAAACATTTCATCCATCCTTCATCATATTTCATCGTTAACTTCACCTATCTTTGCAAAATTTTGAACACACCAACACTTTGGACTTAGAAATTTATCAACCTAAACCCTAACTTAGCTACTTTGTATGAGAAATGAATCTTTTCACATACACTTAGTTAAATTAGTTATCATCTTTGAACTAGTTTATCTTGAAGGTCACAAGTCTACCCTAAAGATTTCCAAGTTCATAAACATCTTTTATCCAAACATCAAACATCAAACTCTTAAGTCAAAAGTGTTGTCCCAAAACGTTTGCAAAGATCACTTCCCACATCATCCACCTTTTCATCTCCCATTATCATCATTGCTCCAAAAATACTTAGAGGATCCCTTCTACCTATATTTGAGTCAACTAGAGAGTTTAAACATTAAAAATCTATACACAACTCTCCCATAGGTGACCCAAAATTTATGGTAAAAACAAGATCACAACATAAGAGAATCATGGAGAAAACCAAAGTCACATTCACGTCAAGTGATCCCAATACTCAAGAATTTGATCCAAGAATTCAAGTTACCCCATCACAACAAACCTTGTCTGCATCTAGACCATATGAGGTAGAATATGTCACAAACAACCTGCTTCAACTTACTAGAGATGAACTCCTTGAGTATGAACAAAATCATCCAGCTTTTCTCGCACAAAATTTGACACTAGGGTTAACCTAATCTATGATTCAACCAGATCTATCCCTTGTGCCAAGTCAACCCTTAACATCTATTCTTACAACTAGGCTAGGAACCAACTTTGGTCTCACTTCATGTCTAGGAACAAACACAACTATGGGTATTCAAAACACGCCCATTCCATTAACTGCCAACCTTACCCAAAACACAAGCTGGACACCAACCTTTGAAATACCACTTACATTCCAAGATGCCACAACAACCTTGAAATTTCAAGCACAACCATCTTCATCCATCATCACAAATACCCCAAGTATTCCTAATGTTATACAAGGTAATGTGAACCAAGTCCCTCAATAAGGACAACAAGGGAAAGTTAACACTCTCATGCAAAGTCAACCCTTTACAAGTGGTTCCAACAACCCCATCGACACATCAAAACAAGTCGTTACCTAAACTACTCAAGTCAATCCACCATCCACATCAAACCCATCCATCATCAACCCACATCAAAATAACCCCTTGATCACAAATCTCGTCAACCAAGGTAATCCCCAATACATTGGTCAAGGGAATCCTTTCAATAAATGGACTCAAGGTCCTAATGTTCCCTTAACATTTCCATACTTAACAAAGCCAGCATCATCTTTACCATTTGTTCCCCAAGTCATGCAAAATCAAATGGGACCTCAAACTTACATTCCTCCACGAAAATCCACTATCTTGCAAGGGATGTTAAACAAAGTGAACCCCCAACCTCTCATCAACAATATGAAACTCACAAAAAACATCAACACCCAAAACCCATATCAGATGTCCCAACCATTAATTGATCCTACATTGCAAGCACATGCCTTAGCTTTACAACAAGCACAACAAGCTTATCAACAAGCAATCCAGCAACAACAACAAGCAACCTTAGCAGCACAATAAAAATAAGAAGAATCCTTAGCAGCTCAACAACAATAGAAAGCTCGACAAAAATAAGAAGCCTTTGTAGAACAACAACAAAAACAAGCCCAACAAGCAACCTTAAAAGCACAACAACAATAACAAGCCCGATACCAAGCCCTAGTGGCCCAAAAATAACAACAAGCACACCAAACAGCCTTAGTAGCCAAACAAGCAACCTTAGCAGCCAAATAAGTAGCCTTAGTAGCCCAACAACAAGCCCAATAGTATGCCCAACAAGAATAATTGCTCACACAACAAAAATAACAAAGTTCCTACTATAATCCTCAATAAAACATCAACAACTTAAATGCATTAGGAAATATACATCGACACCACAATCACCTTCACAAAATCCCACACCACCATACACACTATACAACACCTTATCATCTCACAATACCGCATATAACCCATCTGCCATCCCACAATACACAATGTATTTTCCTGCCCTAAACTCGCAGGACGATCTAGAATCGCAACTTAAGGCATTATCACAAGAAATGTAGGATCTCCGTATGGGCAAGATGAAGAAGACTAATACATAGAACCTATGCTCATATCCATTTGATCAAAACATCGCAATCGTATCATTCCCTCCCAATTTTTAAATCCCTAAATTCGATAAATACAAAGGGAGAGCAAGTCCTATGGACCATATCAAAGAGTTTAACATCATTTGTATGGAGGTCACCTATAATGAGTCCTATTTGATGCGCCTTTTCTTGCAAAGTTTAATAGGTCTTGCCATGGATTGGTTTTCTCAATTGCCTCCAAGGATCAAAACTTCCCAAGAAATCATTAATGAATTCATAGATCACTTCTCCTTCAATATTTACATGGATGTAAACTTAGAAGAGTTGTATACTCTCAAACAAAACAAAGGAGAATCTTTTGCCAATTTCTTGCAACGATGGAGGAAAAGAGCTAGTAAAAGCAAGTGGCCACTTCCCAATTAACAACAAGTGGGAATTATCATAACAAATGTTGATCAAAATCTATCCTTCCACTTAAAAATGAAATACATTACCTCTTGTGGTGAGCTTTTCCCTTGAGCCCTTAACATCGAGAGAGCCCTAATCTCATAGGGAAACACACAAATGTATAGAGACAACTGCCCATCCACTAGTTCTAATGGTAAACCCCGCTTTTGTGACAACAAAAAGAACATTACTAGTGATGGCGTTGTTGATGCAAAGGTGTTCTTAATTTCTCCTAGGCAAGAAAACACCCAAACCATGAACAAAAAACAACCATACACGCCATCACCAAATAATCAAACAATAATCAATGCTACAAACACTCAACATAAACCACAAGGAACAAACAATTCTCCTAAACGACAATTCACTCACTTGGGGAAACCTATGGAGGATGTGTTGAAGAGGTTGATACAATCTAATCTTATCACACTCCAAAATTTCTTGAACTATCAAGAGCTACAAGTCAAACCTCGTAACTATAGAGATGGTCATTTTTGTGAATTTCACCAATACAAAGGTCATAACACACAAAATTGTTTTAGACTCAAACATCTAATAGAAGATCTTATTGAACAAGGAGACATTCATGTCGATCAAAAATATGGGAATGAAAATATGAAAATTTACACAAACCCTATGCCTAATCATACAAAATAAAAATATTCAAGAAAGGCATCAACCTCAAAAAATGTAAACAATACTCGTGATACCACAATGGGACATATTTATTTATCATAACATGAGGAATCAAACATGTATCAAGATACTATTTTTAAAAAAATTCCAAACCCATCAACAATGTTTAGCACTATTTTATACCGTAATGACATCAAGTGGATATTAGATTGTGATATCTCTCCCACATCTGACTCAATGATTGGGCATGTTGAAGAAGTTCCAAATGATTCAAAAATATCCCTTGTTGCACCCAT